>OZ035883.1:120521142-120561909 GCA_964034835.1 Muscina levida | reverse complement strand
TAACCCTGTAAGTGACCGAATAGCCACCATTCGCATCCGGGCGAAATATTTTCACATCACGTTGATTTGTGTACACGCCCCGACGCACACTGGGGTATTGAACTCCCAAAACAGAGATTAATTCAAGGAAGAGTCCGATCTTACCCAAATTTGGCACAGATGATCCTTATGCTATAAGATCGATTGTTTTGAAGTTTTTAAGAAATCGGTCCATATTTACATATAGTCCCCATACTTATATGTATATATACTGTAGTAGAATCAAACCTTTATAAAAGCTACGGTTTGTGTCCAACCTCTTTGAAATTTGATATTGATTTATGTTTTAAATGTTTTGAATATATAAAATGCTTATGTACATATGTATACACACTTATGTATTTATGTACACTGTGGACCAAAAGGCTGTATACATTTGAATAAGTATCTGCATATAGCAATCCGGCGGGGTGGTGCGGAGGCGTTGGGAAAGGAAAGATCTGCCAATGGGAAATCATCATTACAGCTTCATTTAAAGTTGTTACAAATCTAATGTAAAGCGTGCACAGAATGCTCACGGTGTCTAATCGACTGGTTGGTATCTTTAGTAACGGTCTCCGCTACAGGCGCAACATTCTCCTCTCTGTAGAATGGAAGTGGTAATTTTGGTAGCGTATTATTCAGTAACGTACACTGAAGCTTAAATTTGAGGTTGATATTGACAATAGTGCTCTCAGATAGTGGATTATGCACAATACGTGTTGAGCGAAGGGCTCGAAAAACATATTTTAAAAAAAATTATTTTTGGAGACGCTGTTTCCATTTCATTTACTTCACGACAAAATGTCATACAATATTAAATACCAGTCAAATAACAATTCGCAATCAGTCACTTGTGTTTTGCAAATAAAACCATTTAAAAAACAAACCTCGAAATGAATCACATTTTTATAAAAGAAACTTGTACTAGTTAGAAGGTATTTCTCTGAATTTAGCATTAACAACTAGTTTTAGTGCTTGTTGTTAATCAGTTCTGAATTAATTTTCCCAAATATGTTGATATTTTAACGTTTTGAAAAAATTTTCTGTGACGGCTATAAACTCAAGAGTTGTTGTGAAAGAACGTCATTTAACCATATTTTAAATTTGAATATAATTAAGGCAAATTAGCATATATTGCCTTATGTAGGGTATAATTAAAAATTAATGCTCAAGAACAAATTGCAATACAGCAAAAAGAAAGAAAATTAGGCCAAATCAAACCAAACGAATTTTCCATCGTTTTCGCAGGAGTGGGTAACATCACAATTTATTTAATAAAACAAATTGGCGCAAAAACGCGCAAAATGTTTTTCCTGATTATGTAAGTAGAGATGTTATATTTTACAATTACGTTAATATTTCAACACGGTTTTACCCGGAACCATTTTAAAATTCTACATACATTTCAAAAATACCTCAAATTTAGACCATTTTTCCAAAAATATTTAAAAATAATTATACTTATTTTTTGTAAACAACTAATTGTTATTCCTGTTCTTCAAAAGCTCACGTTGAATGATCCATAACAATAATTTAGCTTTTAAAAGATTAAAAGGCAAAAACTTTCACTCCAAAATATCAATATTTCACTTTTCGCTAACACATAGAAAAGTCGAAAAAATTTCCCAAGTTTGAGAGAGCATAGAACTTTAATTAAACAACATATGTAATTGATTTTAGTAATTTTTGAATCAGTATCCTGTGTACAATTATTGTGTATAAAACTTTAATTGGAGATCGCAATTTTCATTTTTTAATTAATCTCCGTTTTGGGGGTCCCATACCCCACTGTGCGACGGAAGATAAAGACGATGAGATTAAAGATCCATTTTACGAGCGCTTAGAGGAAACATACGACCGCTGCCCTGGCCACGACATTAAAATTGTTCTGGGAGACTTTAATGCAAAAATAGGAAGGGTAGATGTTCTTGGTCCATCGATCGGTAAATTCAGTCTGCATACCGACACGTCAGACATCGGGTTTAGGCTGGTTAGCTTCGCAGCGGGAAGGAACATGGTAGTGAGTGGAACCAGATTCCAGCACAAAGATATCCACAAGGCAATTAGGCTATCCCCCGATCAAAACACCAAAAATCAAATTGATCATGCGGTAATTGATGGCAGGCATGCATCTAGTGTCATGGACGTGCGAGTGATCCGTGTTGCTAATATTGGCTCGGATCATTACCTGGTTGCAGCCAAGGTGCGCACAAGATTGAGCAGAGCGAAAAACGCACGTAACCAAACACAAAGAAAGCTGGACATCGCGAAGCTGCAAACCCCAGAGATAGCTACTGCCTACTCCGACCAACTCTCCCTACTTTTACGACACAACGCCTCTACTTCTGACGTTCCCGATACACAGTGGCAGCATATTGCGCATTCCATGGCAACCGCCGCAACAACCGTGCTAGGATATAAAAGCGACGCTCAGACGAATCCTGGTACGATGAAGAATGTCGCATAGCGTCTGAGGAACAGGATGCTGCTTATATGGCAACGCTACAGCCAATTGTAACCCGTGCTGTTAGGGAACGGCATAAGGAGACAGTAAAACGGGCGAGACAGCTATTTAGGCGAAAAAAACGTCAGATGAAGGAACGGGAGAGCGAGGATATAGAGCGATACAAGGATAGAGGTGAGGCCCGAAAATTTTACCAGAAAGTAAGAGCAAATGGATACGGTAATGGCCTCCCCACCTGTAAGGACAGTGATGGAAATCTGGTCACGGATACGCAGAGTGTGCTGCACATATGGAGAGAACACTTCCAGCAACTGCTGGTTCCAGAAGGCAGCGCACGTGAAGTTATCACGCCAATTGTCGACGACGGCTTAGATTGCCCACCACCAAGTCAAGCCGAGGTAAGAAGAGCAATATCGCGGCTGAAAAACAACAAAGCAGCCGGTGCCGACGGTCTGCCCGCAGAACTCTTCAAGTCCGGTAGCGAGGAGCTGATAACGAGCATGCACCAGCTCCTGCGCACGGTTTGGCTTAAAGAGTACATGCCCGACGATTGGAATGTAATCGTATTATGTCCTGTGCTGAAAAAAGGTTATCCAAGTGTGTGCTCCAACTACCGCGGGATCAGCCTTTTACCCATCGCATATAAGGTCCTGTCGAGTGTGCTATGTGAAAGACTAAAACCAGTGTTATCCAACCTGATCGGGCCTTATCAGTGTGGCTTCAGACCTGGAAAATCAACAACTGACCAGATTTTCACACTTCGGCAAATCCTGGAAAAGACCCAAGAGAAACATATCGACACGTACCATCTTTTTGTCGACTATAAAGCTGCCTTCGATAGCCCAATACGGCAGAAATTACTCGAAGCCATGGCTGAGTTTGGCATTCCAGCGAAGCTGATCTGCATTTGCGGAATGACGCTGACTGACACGAAGTCTTCAGTGAAGATTGGCAAAGACCTTACGGAGCCATTCTATACCAGACGAGGCCTAAACCAAGGCGACGGCCTATCGTGCGATCTCATCAACATTCCAACATTCCGAAAACTGCGGGATGTGACTGCAGTCTTCTCAGGTATACAGAAGGAATCAGCGAAAATGGGCCTAACGGTGAACAAGGACAAAACGAAGTATTAGTTTCAACGAACAAAGAATCTAGTCGTTTGGGAAACTGCGTGAACGTTGACAACTATAATTTCGAGGTGGTAGATAATTTTGTCTACCTAGGCTCCGCCATCAACAAAGCAAATAATGTCAGCCTAGAAATCCGGAGAAGAATCCTGTTTGCAAATAAATGCTACTACGGACTAAGCAAGCGATTCAATGACAGAGCCCTCTCTCGACGAACAAAACTCCAGCTATACCAGATACTGGTTCTACCTGTCTTAATGTTTGGCTCAGAATCCTAGGTTATGACACAAGCGGATGAATCGGTTCTGGCAGTATTCGAGAGAAAAATACTCCGTAAAATATATGGGCCCATAATCGATAACGGAGAGTATCGGCGTCGCATGAATCATGAGCTGTACGAGCTGTACACTGACATTGACGTGATCAAACGCATTAAGGTGCAACGGTTGCGTTGGCTAGGTCATGTTGTACGCATGGACGTAAATGCTCCAGCTCGAAAAGTCTTCGACAATGAACTCGATGGACGGCGCAAAAGAGGGCGACCAAAACTCCGTTGGAAAGACCAGGTTACTGCGGACCTTATAGAACTCGGTGTGACTAACTGGAGAAGAAACGCAGAAGATCGAGGCGCTTATAATTTTTTTTCTACGTGCGGTATATAATCCACTGGGATTGCATAGAAGTACCAGCTAACACAACACAACACAAGTATGCCAGTTGATTTTTTTTGTCCTCCTCCTGATAATTTATCTATCCTGAACTGCGGGTGCATTATTTCAGATAGAGACTCAGGGTAGTTTAGCTACGATCGTCTGAGGGCTGCTAGTAGTAGTTATTTATAACTTCTCATTTAGGTCAACCTTTTCAGTCTTAAGGACATACTCCGCATATTTTGCCACCTTCTTCCAATTTTCTTTTCCACGTAGCATTTTCTCTAATATATTCTCAACAGTAACTGGTCCAATCTCCTGCTCCAATTTAATTTTCTCGTTCTCCCACTGACTGCAATTGAAGAACGTATGCTCTGCGCCGTCAATATCTTCGTCTCGATAAAAACTGCCTTGGCTTTTGCTATTTCTAGTGCAAATAGGTATTTCCAGAAGTAGCCGTGCTTCGATAGCATTTAAGTAACATCTTTCATTTGCACTCTTCGCTACCATATACATAGAAGCACAGAGTTTGTGGTATCCATTAATAACACAAGGGAACAAATTTAAACTTTTTGAGTGTTGTTTGGAATTCTATAGCTGTTTTTTACTAATTTGAGGTCGCTGATTTTAAATCTAATCTCCATTTTTCTCCATCAGCTCGAATTTTTAAGTTACAGGTACTAATCGTATTTTCGCCTATTTTCCAAAAAATTATAGTTCAATCTTTTATTAAAAAAAAAAAAAAAATTACAAAAACAATTACACATTTTAATTTTCTTCACGCTGAAAATTAATCGGTTGGGGGCAAATTGTTCCTTTTATTAGCTTTATTGAATATCATATTAAAGTAGCTTTCTAAAACATGTATGTAAGTAATAATCGATTGAAAATTGAATGAGTTATGCTAAGTTCGGTGATAACAGATTTTTCGAATTTTTTTGTTTCTACCCAAAAAAAATTAAAATTTTGTATTTTTAAAAATCATGACAAATTTGCAAATTTATTTATATTTTAATTTATAGTTTTGCCTCGTATTACATTATTAATTAACTGACCAAATTTAATTAATCGGCAGGTTTCAATTTGGAAGTTAAGGGAGAAATATTAATTTTCCATAAATAGGTCATTTTGTATGGGAGGTACCAGAAGGGGTGATCCGATATAGTGCAAATTCATTCCTGATTCATATTTTCATAACCGTAAAACTTACACATAGTTTGACTGAATTCAGTGTACTTACATTTATTTTACAATCCCATAAGTTCGCTTCGAAAAATATTAATACTGATAAATTTTCATAACGATCCGTTAAGGTTTGCTCGAGTTACACTTTGACAAACATATTAATAAATGTTATTTCTGTATGGAAATCGCGATTTTTGTAAATTTAGTTATCTCAGTAAATTGTTGACAAAATCAAAAGTTGTGCACAGATTTCAATGAAATAAAGCTCATTTGATTTAAAGTATATTAAACTAAATGTTTTAAGACCAACACTGTGATTTTTGTTGCATTACTTTTTTTTATGAATTTTTAAAAACAAAATTTTTTTTTTTTTGTAAAATTTTTGTTTTTTTTTGTTTAAAACTACAACGATATCTCTGAAACTACTAGGCCAAATTAAAAACAATGTAGGCACGGGTTAAAGATAATTTTGTTGACGAGTTTATGTTTTTCTTTTTAATTGAATATGGTGAACCGTTTTCAAGTTATTTAAATATTTGTAGTGGAAGTACCTTAGTTTTGGAAATAACGGTATATCGTGAAAAGTCGAGCTGATACGAAAAAACCAAGTGCAGATTTGGATTCAGCGTCCCAAATTACCTTTAAAACATTATTCAGTTCTTTAACAACAAATACCTTGTTCCCTTGTGTAATTTTTGTTTGAGCTTTGTTGGTCCTCCTATATTTGCCATTAGTCTGCTAAGAATTCCGAAAGTATTCCCAGCTTTCTGGACGGCATAATTTATATGGTGGTTGAATTTTAGCCTGCTGTCGAATCTGACCCCCAAGTATTTCAGCATATCTGACAGCGTTACGTACGTGACTAGGACGTCAAAATCCATCTTTTAGGGTTTATGCTACTTTGTCAGCATAAACAAGCCATGTTGTTTTGCACCGAATCATAATCATCTTTAGGTTTCTTCTGGCATCTTCTGTGTTCCTTGCAGTAATGACAGCCGCCACATCGTCCGCGTATCCTACTATATAACAGACATCAGGCATATCCAGTCGTAGGATTTCATCATACCAGATGTTCCACAGATCGGGTCCGAGAGTGAACCTTGGTGCTGCTCCTGATGGTAATTTCTTTGTTTTAAATCCACTCATTGCATCGTAGAGTAGGGTGCGATCGCTAGAAAACTTCCGATGATATTTAATAGATATGTAGACATTTTGAATCTATGTCCTTCCATTGTAGACTATAAAAAGCGTTTCGAACGTCTAAGGTATTATTGGAGTTATTTTGTTCTCTGTTGAGTCTGTTCCACATTCAGGATCACGACTTCGATTACTCCAAGTGTTGATTTCTCTCTTCGGAAACCATGCTGTCTTTCTGGTAGACCCCCTGCCTTTTCCACATCCACAGTGAGTGGACATATTTTTGCTAAGTTGGCGTGTTTCCAACACAGGTTAAACATTTTCAACAGGGCTCCTGTGCGTTTTTCAGCTTTAACTTTGTTAGCCTCAGCTGGGATTCCGTCAGGTCTTCTCTTGAAACTTTTGTCTGCTAGGAGGGGTTCATCTTCGGTAAAGGTCAGTGGAGATTCACTTGTGGGCTCAAATTCTATCTTTAGTTCCACATTGTCAGGGAACAGAGTGTTCACGATACGCTCTGCAGTTTAGCAATCCATCGGCTCAGTTCTAGATTAACCTATATGTTTTTGAGTGACTATCTTATAGCCGAAGTGGGCCAGGTGATAAATGAGGACAACACTTAGTTATTTGTTTTAACGAGCAAAGATTCGCGCCGTGGACCAAAATAATAATGTCAGCCTGGAAATCAAGAAACGAATATAGAATTTGAAATTTTGAATTTTTGAAAATATGAATATTTGAAATTTTGAAAATATGAATATGTGAAAATTTAAAAATTTTGAAAATATGAGTATGTGACAATTTGAAATGTTAAAAATATGAATATGTAAAAATTTGAAATTTTGAAAATATGAGTATGTGAAAATTTGAAATTTTGAAAATATGAATATGTGAAAATTAGAAATTTTGAATTTTTCAAAATATGAACGTGTGAAAATTTGAAATTTTGAAAATATGAATATGTGAAAATTTGAAAATATGAATATGTGAAAATTTTGAATTTTTTGGAAATATGAATATGCACAAATTTTAAATTTTGAAAATATAAGTATGTGGGAATTTGAAATTTTGAATTTTTGAAAATATGAATATGTGAGAATTTGAAAATATGAATTTGTGAAAATTGGAATTTTTGGAAATATGAATATGTACAAATTTTATATTTTGAAAATATAAGTATGTGGGAATTTCAAATTTTGAATTTTTGAAAATATGAATATGTGAGAATTTGAAAATATGAATATGTGAAAATTTGAAATTTTGAATTATTGAAAATATGAATATGTGAAAATTTTAATTTTTGAAAATATAAATATGTAAAAATTTTAAATTTTGAATTTTTGAAAATATGAATATATGAAAATTTGAAATTTTGAAAATATGAGTATGTGAGTATTTGAAATTTTGAAAATATGAATATGTGAAAATTTAAAATATAAAATTTTTAAAAATATGAATATGTGAAAATTTGAAATTTTGAAGATATCAATAGCTGCACTACGACATTGACTATGTTAAGCGCGTTCAGAAAGACCGAATACTCTAGCTGGAACTTGTTGTAACTATGAATAAAAATACTGCAGCTCGAAAAGTCTTCGGCAATAAACTCGATTGGCGGTGCACAAGGGGACAACGAACACTTCGTTGGGTTGTCTAAACTTGGTATGACGGACTATCTACGTATCGCAAAAGACCGAAACGCTTGGAATTCTTCCCTTTATGCGGCAATTGATGCATGAATTTCTGTTGTTTCTGCAAAATAAGAAGTATAATAACTCTAACCAATAAAACATTCAAGTAAAGGAAGGGCGACCTGTTACGGTACCTCTTAAGATTTGCCTGTTTGCAGGGCATGCAAACGACCTGAGTCGGCTCATTATGGCGAAATCAGAGAACACTTGTCTGTGTTGAAACGTCTTTAAAGGTACGAACACGGCAACCACTTTTCATTTCCTCAACAAGTTGTTCCACACTTCAGGTACAAACAACTGAAGTTGCCGGCTACAGCATTTGCTTCCACCCTAAATTCTGCCCAATTCAGCTGGGGTAGTTACATACACAACACATTGATCTGTTCCAAGGAATATTATCTACATCATCCGCTTAAGCATCACCATAATCATCATCAACATTGTCATTGTTATTATCTCAACCAAAACTATCACAATCATTATTGTCATCATCATCATCATCGCAATAACTTCACTGTCAAGTGTTTGTGAATAAATTCCGCGCCCAAGACAAAGGGCGACGTAAATCCCTGCCAAAGGATATGAGACGCGAAGGCGTAGACTTTAGCGCTTTCAAGGGGTGGTAACAACAATTGCAATGACATCATGTCACTCATAATCGTTATGATATGTCGACAGTGTGATATCATATACAAGATAACAAAGGGTATTGAAAAATGTTTCAAAATAAGTTCCCAAATACAAATACATCATCACCATCATCCACTGCACACTTTAATGGTTACACCCTTTTATAGGCAAGAGAATTAATGCAAAGAGTGAGAGAGGGGTGTAACAAATCCATGTTCAAATTAATTGTCACATAAAAATTGTTGTATGACAATTTTATGCGTAAAGGATTTACAAAATTTTCGAAACGAATTTCAAATCACATAAACGTTGAAACGCTGTGTGGCACCCCACTTGAGGCGGCAAGCAAAACGGTGTCCTGGGAATCGAGGGATGTGTTTTTTTTAAAGACCTTAAAAATGTTTCGTTTTTGGGCAAAGGCAGCAATTTGTTACAATATTATGGGAATTTTTTGGAAAACCAACACGTTGTCCTTTTTGCAGAGGGCGGGGTAGTGACGAAAGGGTAATTAATAGCAAGGAAGATTGTAGCTCCATGCAGATGCGGTATCAATGACATTCCGACTAGCAAAAAAAAAACATCTAAGCTGGATATTTTTGCTTACTTATGAAAATAATACTAATTTTAAGCTGTCACATCTAGGCTTAAGTTGTCAAATTTTGAAATACTTATGCATTTGATTAAAATCTCTTTCTCTCTCTATCCCTTCATATTTTTTTACAGAATGGATAATCTAAATGATGTGACCTTATATCCCTTCGAGACTCCAGAGGATAATTTGAGAAATTTGCTAACACGTTGGAATCTTATGCATTTATTTGAACAGCTAAAAAGTTAGTTGGTTGGCTCAATTTGCAGGCAGACAAAATGGACTAATTGTTTTGTATGTTTTATTTTCATATTTCAGATGAAAACATGACCACCGATGTCTTGAAAATCTTGAATATTGAAGAACTAAAGGAACTAACACTCAACTGGAAAATGGGTGATCGTGTTCTGTTCAATTATCACTTTGAAAAATGGCGTGAAGAGATTAATCTTCCCATAACTGTGCGTAAAAACACCAGTCCTTTTGGTGATATGACACCCGTGTCTATGCCTACGGAGGCTGGTGAAATGTTATTAAACACTGTGTCCTGCTCTCTCAATCATCTTACACCCCACTCGACAGGATCTCGTTCGCCCAGCAATAGATCGTTGCACTCTGTTGATATCTCTCCAGAGTGTAGTGAAAAACCCCGCGTTTCGGTAGCCGAGATATTACAAAGTCATCGTAATGGTCATCGCATCATGGAGGCATACAAGCGTAACAATCGTCTCAATGAGGAGCAACGCAACTTGATTATTACCATGATTGGCAATTATTTTGATAATAGAAGTTATCATATGTCCTTGCAGACGAGTTATCGTCTGGAAAAGGAATTATTGGCTATGTTCCCCACCGAAAAAGTGGAATTTTATCGTACCGAACGAAGGGGAAGAATTTATACGAAATATCAAAATATTAAGAAATCTTCAAAGGTGTTCTCAGACGATGAGGCGAATCAAGGGATGGGACCCAAATCACCGAAAATCCAAAAAGTTGGTAAGTAGTAAAGGTAAGGCTTAGAGAAGGAGAAAAGTAAGATAATGGAATATATTATGTATGTATAAAAAACACGGGGAGGCAATTGAAAAGTTACTACAGGGTTTAAAAAAAATGATTTAGTTAGTATACATTAGGGTTGGTATAGTGCACGGATTTTCTATTTCGATGCGGCTCACTCAATAATTTTGTTAGGTTGGGAATATAAATTCATGAGACAAAAAATAGGGGAGGTAGTACGTGGGCAAATGGCTGGCCAAAAGTGGTGGTTAAGGGGACAATTCCACAACAAGACCCGCAACAGCTCCGGAGAGGGACATGAACGACCCACACTTATTTTTTCTTCCTAACATTTTTTCCAAATATACCTATTCCATGTTTGCAAACCCTAAGGAAGCTCCTGTGGCATCTGTGACATCTTATACAGCTGCCATGCAGAAAGACATGAATTTGGATGTAGATTCGTAGTTGGCAAGAGACTTCGACATTTGGTCTCGCCGTTTAACCCTGTAAGCGACTATTCGTATTCGGGCAAAATACTTTTACATTACGCTGATTTGTGTACACGTCCCGACGGAAGATAAGGACGATGACATTAAAGATGCATTCTATGAGCGCCTGGGGGAAATATATGGCCGCTGCCCTGCACATGACATTAAAATTGTTCTGGGAGATTTTAATGATAAAATAGGAAGGGATGCTCTTAGTTCATCAGTCGGAAAATTCAGTCTACACAACAACACATCCGATAACGGATTCAGACTGGTTAGTTTCGCGTCGGCAAGAAACATGTTGTGAGTCGAACCAGATTCCCGCATAAAGATATTCAAAAGGCAAACTGGTTATCTCCCGATCAAAATACAAGAATTTAGACTGATCACGTGATAATTGATGTCTTAAGCGTTATTGACGTGCGTGTGATGCGCGGAGCAAATATTGACTCGGATCACCACCTAGTTGCAGCCAAGGTATGCACACGATTAAGTCGTTCTAAAAACACTCGTAATCAAACGCAAAGGAAGCTAGACATCACAAAGCTGTATATCACCGAGATAGCCAATGCCTACTGCAACACACTCTCTGAATTACTACAAATAAACCCCCCTAGTTCTGGTGTTCCCGACACACATTGGCAGCATATTGCGAATTCTATGACCACTGCCGCAACGACCGTACTGGGTTATGAAAAACCACGCTCAGACAAGCCCTGGTACGATGATGAATGTCGCGAAATGTCTAAGGAAATGGATGCTGCATACAAAGCAAAACTGCAGCCAATAGCGACGCGTGTGGTGACGGAGCATTATAATGCGGAAAGGAGGGAGATGAAACGCCAGTTCCGCCGGAAAAAGCGTCTGTGGAAGAAAATAGAGAGCCAGGATATCGAAAACTACAGGGAAGCAAAACTGCACCCAAACAAGGGAGATGAAACGCCTGTTCAGGTGTTTATTAAAAACTACAGGGATTGGGGTGAGGCCCGAAAGTTCTACCAAAGGGTTAAAAGCAAAGGTTTTGGAACAGGCATCCCCACCTGTTAGGACAGAGACGGAAATCTGGTCACTGACTCAGAGTGTGCTGCAAATATGGACGGAACACTTTTAATCTCTACTCGTTCCCGAAGGCAGCATAAGTGACGAAATCGCACTAATAATAGATGACGTAGTCAACACAAAATAAGATCAGCACGGCGATCACAAGGCCGATGGACTGCCGGCAGAGATTTTTAAAGCCGGCGGCGATGAACTGGTAACATGCATGCACCAGCCCATAAACACGATTTGGCTCTGGGAGTGCATGCCCGATGATTGGAATCTGAGTGTCCTATGTGCCGTGCTTAAGAAGGCGATCCAAATGTGTGTACCGCGTGTGTTTACCCATCGCACACCAAGTCCTGTCTAGTGTGTTATGTGAAAGACTAAAGCCCATTCTGGCGAACCTAATTGGACCTTATCAGTATGGCTTTAGACGTGGTAAATCCACAACAGACCAAATATTCACAATACCAACAATCCTGGAGAAGTCCCAAGAAATACAGATGGACATCTACCATCTGTTCATCGACTATAAGGCTGCATTCGAAAATCTGATACGACAGAAATTGCTGGATGCTATGGCTGAGTTCGGTATCCCCGCGAAGCAACTATGACTTTGCGGGATGACACTGACTGACATGAAGTCTTCAGTGAAAATTGTCAAAAATCTGACAGAGCCATTTTGTACCAAGCGAGGTTTTAGAGAAGCCGTTAGTCTGTCCTGCGATCTCTTTATCATCGTAATGGAGATGATCATGCGGAAAGCAGCAGTAAACAGGAATGGCACCATATTTAACAAAAGCCACATGTTGCTCGCGTATGCTGATGATATCGATATTATTGGACGTGGATTGCGAGATGTTACTGCGGCTTTTTCGAGCATTGAAAAGCAGTCGGCTGAAGTGGGTCTGGTGATAAACGAGGACAAAACCAAGTTATTTGTTTCAACGAACAAAGAGTCCACTCGTCTGGGACGCTGCGTGAACGTTGACAACTATAATTTTGAAGTGGTAGATGATTTTGTCTACCTTGGCTCCGCCATAAACAAAAATAATAATGTCAGCCTCGAAATCAAAAGACGAGTATTGATCGCAAACCGCTGCTACTATGCGCTAAGCAAGCGATTTAACGACAAAGCGCTCTCTCGAAAAACAAAGATCCAGCTCTACCAGACTCTGATCCTACAGCGCAGAATCGTGGGTAATGACACAAGCGGATCAATCTATTCTGGGAGTCTTCGAGAGAAAAATACTCCGCAAAATATTTGGACCCATCATCGTGAACGGCGAGTACCGTCGTCGAATGAATCATGAGCTGTATGAGCTGTACAACGACATCGACGTGGTCAAGCGCGTTCAAATAGACCGAATGCGCTGGCTTGGACACGTTGTACGAATGGACGACAACGCTCCGGCTCGAAAAGTCTTCGGCAATAAACTCGATGGGCGGCGCAGGAGGGGGCGACCAAAACTCCGATGGATAGACCAGGTGACGGAAATGTTAAATAAGCTTGGTATGACGAACTATCTACGGTGCGCAAAAGACCGAAGCGCTTGGAATGGTTTTCTACGTGCGGCTACTGATAGATGAATTTCTGTTGTTGCTGCCAGTAAAGAAGAAGAAGATATATTTAAACCGGTCGTGACATAGTGGTAAGAACACGCGACTACCATGCGGGAGATCGCAGGTTCAAACCAGGCTCCAGTCATCTTAAGAGAAAAAATAAATAAAATTTTCTTTGATTGTCGGCTCCCCTCGAATGTTGTGGACAGCAACTTCGCAGTATTAAGCGTCGATCCAATCGTCGTGTCTAGTAAGACCTTCTCAAACAGTGACGTTCGCATTCGTCGATAAACAAGTAGGTGCCGTTAGTTGTGAATCTAAAAATAGAAAGCGTGTTAATTCACAACAACGCGAGAAGCTATCCCATACCTCATTCATGGGGTGCAAAGGGAAATTTAAGTAAGTAAGTAATATATTTAAAATTCCTTGACTAACCGATAGGGTGAAATGGCTGTAGACAGGATGATGGAATTTGGGGTGGGTGGGGAATCATTTGATACGACCCAAAAGTGTAACACCAGAAGGAGTCACTTTAGACCCTAAGTTTCTTTGAACCAAATTCGATTCATGACTTTTTAAGTCGTTTGAGCCATGTGCGTCTGTCTGTCTGTCCGACTGGTGCGCACGATAACTTTCGAAAGACGCAACCAAATGTTTTGAAATTTTGCACGAATTAATATTGCCCCAAAACTACTTACGGTATTGCAAATGGGCTACATGGCCCCGCCCCTTCTGCCACCTCCCATACAATTTCATCATGCTGCCCATTTTAGAAATCGAGTAATATTTTTATACCCAACGGGATCGTACCCAAATTCTGTATTTAAATAAGCTATAACAGGATAAAGTTTTGGACAAAAACTGAAGGTCTAGCCAAGCCCCTTTTGATACCTCCCATACAAATGTACCTTATCGCCACTTTAGATGTAGAGTAATAATATCAGTAAATCCAACGCGATCGGAACCAAATTCTTTATTTAGTAAAGTTATAGCAGGATAGAGTTTTGGAGAAAAAACAGGAAGTCTAGCCAAGCCCATCCGGTATCTCCGATACCCATCTGGTACTGCCCACTTTTCAAATGGGTGAATATTATTAATAGACCCAACGCTTTCGTGCCCAAATTCCGTATTTAGTTAAGCTCAAGCAGGAAAAAGTTTTGGTGAAAATAACTGGAAGTCTAGACACTCCCCTTCTGGTACCTACCATACACATATACCACTCCGCCCACATTAGAAATCAAGTAATAATATCAATATAATGGAAAATTTTATGTTTTACTGAGGATAAGTCGGGTTGCCCGACTGAAACTTTCATACTGGTTAGTAATCAAGTCAATCGGCGTCTCTAGAAAAAACAAAAAACTGACGTTCGAATTGGTTGTTAAACTTTAAGTACCGTTGAGTGAATCTAAATATCAATTTCACCAACATGTTTTTCATATTGACCTCAGTATTATTCTGAAAATATGTTTAGTATTTATGGTCCAAATTATGTATTGAACCACAATAAAGCTGTATCCATTTTGTCCAATAGTCTGCTTATTAAAACTTTTTATTTACACCCCTTCTCATTAACTTCCCAACACGAACTTTAACCTCTACCCGCCCTTTCTTCCGTTTTTTGTTTTTAGTACCAGAGCAAGATGCCACTGCCTGGGTTCACACCTTGAAGTATGCCAATCTTACGTCTGTGGAATTCGAGATTACTTGGCAGGCTTGCAGTAATTATCGCATCAATCAAATATTCAACGAATGTCAGAACGTTACGGAAATTCTGAAGCTATGGCCACAATATTTAAGACCAGAGGGATATAAATTGGTAGGTGTAATTATTGATCGAAACTTAAAATAAGTGAGAAAATTTCAGTTGGGTAAACCGACTTATATATACCCTTACCCTTGGTAAATACATACAATTTTCTATTATATTGATATTATTACTCCATTTCTAAAGTGGGCGGAGTGGTACATTTGTACGGGAGGTACCATAAGGGGCGTCGCTAGACTTCTAATTTTTTCTCCAAAACTTTATTCTACTTGAACTTTACTAAATACAGAATTTGGGCACGATCGCGTTGGGTGTATTGATATTATTACTTCATCTCTAAAGTGGGCGGAAAGGTACATTTGTATGGGAGGTACCATAAGGGGCGTCGCTAGACTTCCAATTTTTTCTCAAAAACGTTATCCTGTTATAACTTAACAAAATACAGAATTTGGGCACGATCGTATCGAGTTTATTTATATTATTACCCCATTTCTAAAGTGGGCGGAGTGGTACATTTGTATGGGAGAAACCAGAAAGGCGTATCTATACCTCCAGATTTTTTCTCCAAACTTTATTCTGCTTGAACTTTACTTAACACAGAATTTGGGCACGATCGCGTTGGGTCTATTAATAATTTTAATTGATTTCTTAAGTGGGCGGTACCAGATGGGTGTGGGAGGTACCAGACGGGGCGTGGTAAGACTTCCAATTTATTTCCAAAACTTTATCCTGTTATACCTTTACTGAGTACAGAATTTGGGTACGATCCTGTTGCGTATATTGATATAATTACTCGATTTCTAAAGTGCGCGGAATGATGTATTTGTATGGGAGGTACCAGAAGGGGCTGGGCCATGTAGCCCATTTGCAATACCGTAAATAGTTTTGGGGAAATATTAACTCGTGCAAAATTTCAAAACATTTGGCGGCTCTTTCGAAAGTTATCGTGCGCACCAGCCGGACAGCCAGACAGACAGACAGACGGACATGGCTCAAACGACTTAAAAAGTCATGAATCGAATTTGGTTCAAAGAATCCTATTGTCTAAAATGATCGATTCTGTGTGCTACAATTTTGGGTAGTATCAAATGATATATACCCTCCTACCCATAGGGTGATGGTATAGAAAGCAGTTGTACAGTTGTAGGAAGATAAATTGTTAGATAAGGTTATGATAACCGTACAATTTCATTTCAATACGAGAAAGTACTGTGACATGGCAAACAATTTTGACATGTGTTAATAGCGCCCTCTATGTGTTTTGTTGTAGATAAAGTGATTTTACATTATTTGATCCATTTAATATTCGAATTTTTAGATTTAGAATAAAAGATTTTAATAGCAGTGCTCTTCTTAGTTAAGTAGATTAGTTAATATTAACTTGTTTTTCGTACAAAACTATTACATCCAAATTTTGACTTTTGAACAGTGGTAGGCATAACTGAACGCAAGCACACAACAAATATGGAGTGCTTGTGTGCAATCATACAAGAAGCATCAGCGCTGCTGAATTTTACATTCTGAATATGTTCAGCTTTCCCAACAATCGTTGTATATGGTTTCTCTGTCTGTTCTTGTGTCTGATTTTTTTTTTTGTTGAATGACAAACAATCATGTTTGATGTTGCTTTTATAACACTCAAGCAGAGACTGACTGTTTTGAAGTAAACAAAACTTTCGAGTACATTACACACGTACATGTGTGTAAGAACGATTATTGCCAGCCTCGCGAGGTTATGGGATGCCTATCACTGCTTAAGAAGTTAATGAAATGCAATCTGATATTTTTATATAAAACTAATTTTATGTTTTATGCTTTAAATTATTTATAAAGAACTGCCACTAATTTATATATCTATTATGTTTTTTTTTTTAAATTTATTTTATTTATAATGCTTATACATATATTTAACATGAACATTAATTTTTATATTTAACCAATTTCAGATCGATAAGGATTTTAATGTACTGTTTAAAAACTACGACAGCTACACCAACTGGGGTCCCAAAATATTTAAACTTTTTAAGTTTTTGAAAAAACTCAAACACATACGAGATGTATCCAACAGAAAGATACTGGAATCTATAATACCCAAACAAGCCGAAGAAGGTAATTTACTACTGACCTGATATTAAAAAAAATTCTATGTTGATAATTATTTTTAAATTTGTTTTGCCTTTTCCAGATTCTGATCTCTTTTCCTTAAGAACTCTATGGTGTTTGCATTCTTATCTCCATCCCACCTCCAGATTTGTACGCCGTGATGCTAATGGCAACAAAAACATTCAACGTTTCACGGTCAAAGACTCGCAGGAGTCATTTCTCTATGTCGACCTTACCATTCAAGGTTTGGAGCGTCACATTGAGTCTCTGGTGCAACGCGGTGAGAGCATACAACCATTCATATTGGCTGTGGGCGATGCAATGTTCTCGAACATCGAACAATGTTTCGTTTATTTGGACAGCAATCTCATAGCCTTTGATAACTTCGTGCGAGCTCTGGATATTTGTTTTAAATCATTTCATTTATTTAATCTGCAATATCCTAAGGCTTCAGATCCATTTTGGACATTTGTTGAGGCGTATTTTTATGATATCGATACGGGGTCAAAGAAAAGTTACAAAATTAATACTCTACTGCAGGAGCTAAAGCAATAAAACGTAGAACTGAGCAAAGACTGGCTGTGTAAATATATACCGTTGTAAATATGTATAAATGTTAAGTTATATGATGTAAGATGTATATTATAATATTAAACTTAAATTAGTGCAATGTAAATATTTATTTATTATGTAGTTTACAACTAAATCTCTAAGATATGTAAGAAATGTAAATATTCTATGTAAAATAAATGCAATATAAGAAAAAAAACCAGTACAGAAATTTCAGTCAGTTAAACTGACTGATAAATACCATCACCCAATATAATATATTGTTTAAGTCTTGAGTTATTGAAAATAATCGATTTGTAATTAAAACCAG
This sequence comes from Muscina levida, assembly GCA_964034835.1. Lineage (NCBI taxonomy): Eukaryota > Metazoa > Arthropoda > Insecta > Diptera > Muscidae > Muscina > Muscina levida. The sequence goes on along the minus strand of OZ035883.1, from coordinate 120,543,573 downwards.
TTAGAAAGTTTCAGTCGGGCAACCCGACTTACATTTACCCTTACCCTCAGTAAAACAAATAATTTTCTATTTTATTGATATTATTACTCGATTTCGAAATTGGGCGGAGTGGTACATTTATATGGGAGGTACGTGAAGGGGTGTGTTTAGGCTCCAGATTTATTCTCCATAACTTTATCCTGTTATAGCTTTACTAAATACAGAATTTGCGCACGATTGCGTTGGGTGTACTGATATTACTACTACATCCCAAAAGTGGGCGGAAAGGTACATTTGTATGGAAGGTACCATAAGGGGCGTGTCTAGACTTCCAATTTTTTCTCCAAAACTTTGTCCTGTTATAATATAACAAAATACAGAATTTGGGCACGATCGTGTCGAGTGTATTGATATTATTACCCTATTTCTAAAGTGGGCGGAGTGGTACATTTGTATGGGAGGTACCAGAAGGGGCGTGTCTAGACTTCCAGATTTTTTCTCCAAAACTTTATCCTGCTTAAACTTTACCAAATACAGAATTTGGGCACGATCGCGTTAGGTCTTTTAATAATATTAATCGATTTCTAAAGTGGGCGGTACCAGATGTGTATGGGAGGTACCAGATGGGGCGTGAATAGACTTCCAATTTTTTTCTCTAAAACTTTATCTTGTTATAGCTTTACTCAAAATAGAATTTGGGTACGATCACGTTTAATTTATTGATATTATTTCTCCATCTCTATAGTGGGCGGAAAGGTAGATTTGTATGGGAGGTACCAGAAGGGGCGTGGCTAGGCTTTCAAAATATTTTCCAAAACTTTATCCTGTTATAGCTTTACTAAATACAGAATTTGGGGACGATCCCTTAGGGTGTATTGATATTATTACTCGATTTCTAAAGTGGGCGGAATGATGTATTTGTATGGGAGGTACCAGAAGGGGCGGGGCCATGTAGCCCATTTGCAATACCGTGAGTAGTTTTGAGAAAATAATAACTCGTGCAAAATTTCAAAACATTTGGTTGCGTCTTTCGAAAGTTATCGTGCGAACCAGCCGGACAGCCACCCGAGAGACAGACAGACAGACAGACAGACAGACGGACATGGCTCAAACGACTTAAAAAGTCATGAATCGAATTTGGTTCAAAGAAACCTAGGGTCTAAAGTGACTCCTTCTATGTGTTACACTTTTGGGTCGTATCAAATGATATATACCTTCATCCCTACGGGTGATGGTATAATTAATGAATGAGTTTGACACGGATTTATTAATTTATTTATGTCGCATAGAAAGGAATTGAACCGTAGCACAGGGGTTGCCATTTTATACAAAGAGCGGCCAAAAATAGGAGTCATCAAAGCTGAATAATAATTGGCCCATCTGACAGTATCTTTAAATGACACAAATTTCTAAAATTTGGTTAAAATCTGTTAAAGGAATCAAGGACCTCTCTTAGATCCTGAAAATTTAAATTTCATAGTAGCCACACCAAAGTCGGCATATCCATTGATTCCATCAATCTATGACTAAATTTAAAATTTGGTCAATGTCGGACAAAGGATACAAGGACCTTTCTTAGATCCTGGAAATTTAAATTTCATAGTAGGCACACCAAAGCCGGCATATCCTTTAATTCCATCAATCTATGACTAAATCTTAAATTTGGTCAATGTCGGACAATGGATTCAAGGACCTTTCTTAGAGTACACAACATAAAAAACAGACACCGACACCGCTTTGTTCTATTAGAGATAACTCAACACATCGCAAATTTCCGCAGCTAAAATGTACATCATAAAATCTGTAAATATTGGTAAACATTTTATAACAAATTAGGTATTAAACTTCGATCGACTTAGCAACTAAAACTCTAAGTGAAATTTTAGTCTACACATGAGTTGCACACCGAAATGGGCACATATAACAAATTCATTTAATAAAATAGACACAACATGATGAGATATTTAATTCTTCCACTGTTTAAGCAGTCTTTTTTAAACAGGTTTTTACGTTTTATTTTGGACCTTTAATTGACAGTCACTCACGCTGCGAAACAAAATTATTTTCATGGCCTGCCTTTTGAAGCTATTCTTTAAGAGGGAAGGTGGAATAAAGCAAGAACAAAAGTAATTTCAAAGAGCAAAATCTATTGTGACACAGTGTTGCCACAGTTTTACCCAGAATTTTGACTTAATTTTTTATTTTTGGCCAATGGGGACGTGCGTAAGAATGTATAGATTTTGTAATCATAATCAAGATATTCCTGGCTGGCGGGAAGGAGCTGATTAGTAGCATGCATGCATGGAAAAGGTGATGAGAAAGTCTGATGTCAACATGTCTGGTACCATATTCCACAAGAGCCACATGCCACTGGCCTACGCCGATGATATAGACATCATTGGCCGAAATCTGCGGGATGTTACTGCAGTTTTCTCATCACTAGAAAAGTAGTCAGCAAAAATGGGCTTAGCGGTCAACGAGGACAAAACAAAAATAATGATTTCGACGAACAAAGAGTCCTCTCGATGGGGACGCACCGTGAACGTTGATAATTATTGTTTTGAGGTAGTCGACGAATTTACCTACGTCGGATCTTCCGTCAACAAGAAAAATAATGTCAGTCAAGAAATTAAACGGAGAATAGAGCTAGCCAATAAATGTTTCTACGGACTTCGGCAGCACTTTAGTAACACCACCTTCTCTCGGAATACTAAGAAACAGCTATACCAGGTGCTTATCTTACCTGTTCTGTTGTATGCTGCCGAATCATGGGTGCTTACTATAACGGACATAGAAAACCTGGGAGTATTCGAGAGAAAAGTACTCCGAAAAATATATGGACCTATCTGTGTCGAAGGCGAGTTTCGCCATCGGATGAACCATGAGCTGTATGAGCTTTACCACGGCATCGGCGTAGCTAAAAGAGTCAGAATCCAACGACTTCGATGGCTGGGACATGTTGCCAGGATGGATGTAAATGCTCCAGCGAGAAAGGTGTTTGAAGGCGAACCTGAAGGACGGCGCAGAGCAGGGAGACCCAAACTCCGTTGGAAGGACTAAGTGGTAGGCGATGTGCCATCATCTGGTAGGACTAACTGGAGAACACACGCAGAAGACCGAAGCGTGTGGAATTCTTTATTACTTCAGGCCTCAAATTTATGAACTACGTTTCGTAAATTGTAATTGGCCACTTAAGTAAGTAAGTAAGTACTAAGAAAATAAGCAGTGTATATTGCGCAACACGTTCGTTTTCCTCATAAAACATTTTCACATGCACAACGTGTTCTCTTTTGGGCAATATTTTGCATCTCAAACTGCTCTTATGTAACACTTTTCCATTTAAACAAAACCAAAACAACTTTCTACCTTTTTCCTTCACAATTTCTTAGAAAATTGCTTAATGCTATGTTATGAAATTTTAAATTTTTTCCTTTAGCAAACTTTATCATTTCAAATTGTTTGTTATTGCCTTTTGTCTAGTTTTACAAAATCATTACGAATAACACATATACATACATGCATGCGCTCTTCCATATACTCCTGCTGAATAGTCTTCATAATTTATAACCTTCCGTTTGGTCGTTTATGAAAGGAAGAAGAAAAGTTTGCCAGAGACCGACACAAAAGTGAAAGTTGTAAATTGATTCGAACAAGCCAATGTGTCATCCATAATAAATGTGTTGCCACAGGGGCGAGGGGGGTATGTCTGCTCAAAGTTTTCGTTAACCCAAAACCGGCCAATAAGTTGTAGTCATAATTTTTTATCCTGCACAAAAAACCCATTGACATTTTCCAAAGTTTACATAGTTAGCAAATTTTTTAGCTTACTTGATGATTCTCATTGGCAACGGATAAAGACAACAGCAGCTCCTATATACAACGACTTTACATCATTTATGAATTCCTTTTCTAACGAAGTCATATAAATTCCCTGAAAGCGACCCAGTTTGGCAGAGAGTTATGCCAGGATATCATTAGAGAAGTTTCTTTCGAAACGTAAACTCTTAAGCAGACACTAAGGGTGTGTAAGGGAAACCTAAACCGGTTGGGGCAGGTTGCAGTGAGAGGAGAATAGCTGAAAATTGCACATCACTCGATATCTAGTTATTACGAGGGGAAACACCTAATTTATGCACTCATATCTATTATCCTGAGAGTGCTGTGTGTGTGCAAGTGCATGCGTTTGCATGCCACTCTGCGCCCATAGTTGTATTTTCTATGCACACATGCATAGATGCATCGTTTACCAGGTTTATGATGGTAATGCGGGTGCAAAACCATAAAGTTGCTGAAAACTTGTGCCCAAGTCAAGTGGGTACACTGTGGGCTGCCACTTAATTTAGCAGCTATGCGTGCCGTGTGCCAGTGTGCTTATGCCATAAACGAGCACGATAAAGTTTTGTTTTCATGCTTAGTTTGGCAAGTAGATACTTATAAAGTGGCGATTCTGTCACTTAAGCGATTTGCGTCGAATATGGGGCGATACTAGTGAAAGTGGTAAAAACATCGGAGTTGCATTTACTTAATGAAGAGATGAACTGGAGTACTTTGCTTGCCAATGCATCAGAAGTAATGAATGTAATTTTGTCACTAAATCTGGAAAAGTGGATTTGTCACTTAATCCCTCTTACAACGGAGGGATAGGGAAACGGCCATGATGGAATAGAGAATTACTTTATATCAAGAAATCTTAACGAAAACTTTTTCATAAAGCCAAATCTTCGAGAGAAAATGAGGACTGGATTCCACCATACTTTTTTTCCAATGGAGTGTCCCATATGTGGCTGTTTCAAATTGAATTTTAATGTAAAATCAATACACGCTATATGCTATAGTACATTGTTCCCTTGCCAACTCACACACTCAAGAGTTTTCATAAGGATAATAACAACAGTTTTGCAGAGTTTAGAAATATAACAGCAAACCTGCAAGGAAAGAAGGACAAATTGACATTTACTCAATGTGCAAGAAAATGTGCATAGACAACGCACTAAGGAAGTAATTTGCCTTAAATTTTCATACAGTTTAAAACACAAACTGCGGGTAAGTAGACACCTTCTGATGTTAAAGATGAAATCATGTTAAATTTCCATATTTCACCACTATTCCCATTAATCTATGTGACATTGAAATAAACAGCCAAGTTCACAGTTCGCATTACATTAACATATCCTTTAAATTACTGCATTGCCACAGCTATTGTTTTTTCCCCAAAAGCAGTCAGTTCACTTATATTCAGAAAAAAAATACACATTTCCACTCTCTCACATTGAACATAATCTCATCATACACAGTCGAGTCCATCAATATAGCATTCCCTTGGCAATGGGGGAAAAAAACCAATCTCATTTTCTGACTTCATTTTGAATTCACATGTATCAATTTCTTCGCCATCATCATTATTAACATAACCATCATCATTTTTTACATCATCATTATTATCATCAACGCCGCATATCCTTTATGTTTACTTTCTTTCTCTTTGTATAAATTTCTTCCATTTCATCAAATTTCGAATACATTTTTCAATTGATTCGAGTATTGCTTTCAAAGTATTCATTTGATGTGAGATTGAAAAATCACAATTCCCACTACAGTAATGAAACTTCTGCATGCAACACGAAACGGTTAAGCTGTGCATATGTGCAGTGTAAAATATTATGCAGTGGGAAAAAAAACTTAGTTCGATTAATAGAACGAAAGAGAGTTAAACTTTTTTTGAGAGATGGACACGACTTTTTATAATTTTTTTAATTTTTATAAATTTTATAGTTTTAATAATTTTTATAGTTTTAATAATTTTTAAAAATTTTATAATATTTATAGTTTCAATAATTTTTAAAATTTTAATAGTTTTAATAATTTATATCATTTTCATAAATTTTTTGATTTTTATACGTACTACTACAATTTCCATAATTTTTAAAACTTTTATATTTTTTTGATTTTTAAATTTTTTTTTGGTTTTTGACATTTTAATCATTTTTATAACTTTTATAATTTTTATAGCTTTAATAATTGTTACAATTTCTATAATTTCTAAATTTTTTAAGTTCTACATTTTATATAATTTTAATAATTTTTATGATTTGTAATATTTTTAATTTTTATAATTTTTATAATTATGCAATTTTTATAATTATGAAAATGTTTTCATTGTTCGGTTTGAGATCTATTTTCTATTACCGCTAATAGAATATGTTTTACAAGAGTTGTGTGAAATGGATTATGTTGGCAGCTGGCAGATAGCTATTTCGATGGTTGTCAAACCATCATCTTCAGTACCCATTTGCTGTGACTTCTCCACTCATTATCACAACCTTAAGTGTTAAAAGCCTCAAGCAATCAATGTGAAGCTCACACACACCGGTGCGAAAATGGTATCAACGAAGACCACACGCCAACATAATCCACACAAGTTCTTGTCTATGCTTTGTCCATCGGACAAAATTGCATAGAATTGTTTTTGGCATCAAATGCCAACCCAGTGTACTTCCCGTGTATGTATTTTCTTGTTTCTTATTGTCGATCTGTGCAGAAATATGAATATGTTTTTTATTGTTCGGTTCAAGATCTATTTTATTATTGCTAATAGAATTTTTTTAACGTGAGTTATGTGAAATGTATTATGCGACAGCTGGCAGGGCGGATAGCTATTTCGAAATTTGCCAAACTATAATCATCAGCACCATTTGCTGTGACCTCTACTATTATCACAAACCTTAAGTGTTAAAAGCTTCAAGAAACCATCGTGAAGCCCAAACACACCGGTGCGAAAATGGTATCGACGAAGATACATAATCCACACAAGCTCATGTCTATCCTTTGTCCATCGACAAAATTGCATAGAATTATTTTTGGTAACTATTGAAATCAGGGATTAAAAAGAGTCCAAAACACTCTGCTCAACACATTTTAAACGTCGATAATGTGCGCAGGCGAACTCAAAACACAAGAGTAATGATCGAAGATGCTCCGCACACAGAGTCAACACATAACAAAACAATTTTTTCCTGAGCACTCAAAGATGATGTGTGATGTGTTTTTTTTTCTCCATTTGAATTGTACTCCGTGTTTGGGTATTTTCGTTTCTCAGTGCACATATGAGTTGTGTCGTCTTTATCGCACACACGACGGGAGTAAGAAAAAAGAGCAACATCGTTTTCCGACACTTAGCAAGATGTGTTTGCATGTTAACATGCTCAACGGTACAGAGTTTGTGTCACATTTGCTTCTCAAACACTCTCATGAAAAGAATTTTGCATACATTTTGTGCACATTTTTGAGTTTTTTTCAAACACTGATTGAAATAGCTAATCGCCCTGTCAACTGTCAACATAATCCATTTCAAACAACTCTTGTAAAACAAACTCTATTAGCCATAATAGAAATAGATCTTGAACAGAACGATGGAAACATATTCAATTTTTGTAATATTTATAATTTTTATAATTTTTATAATTTGATTGGTTGGTTGGTTGGTATGCAGGCATGTCCTTCATAGAGGAGATCACATAAGTCTTGAGATGGGTTTAGACCTGGGTATTTACCCAACGCTGGGTATTTACCCATTTATACCCACTTTCATACCCGGGTATTTATCTAATTTCGGGTAAATACTCATTTGAATAACAAATACTCGTTGTTACGTAGAGTAAGAGAAATGTGAGCATTTTCGTATTTATTTTGAACATATTTTGTTTAAGTGTATTTTTTTTATACATTTCTTGACGCGATTTGCTCAGATAAGGCAGTTTTGTCCAGGGTTCGTATTGGGCCGCTCGCGAGCCGCTCTTTTCCTGAAAATTGGCTCTCGGCTGGCGAGCCAGAGGCCCAAATAAAGAGCAGGCTCGCGAACCAAGAGCCCAAAAAAAACCAGCTCGAGAACCCATTTGAAATTTTAAGGCTCTTGGCTCGCGAGCAAAGTACCAAAGTTATGGACTAAAAGAACTTTTTAATGCCAAAAAGTACATTAATTGGCCCAAAAAAACTTTTCTGTTGCACAAAGTACTTTTTTGTACCAGAGTACTTTTTTGTACCAAAAGTACTTTTAATGTACTTTTCGGCACAAAGTACTAAAAAAGTAAGTTTGGTACAAAAAAGTACTCTGGTACAAAAAAAAAATTAGTTTGTGTCCACTTGTCCACTTCCTCTTCTTTTGGAAATTTGATTTGTCCGCAAAATTCATTTACAATACGTAATGTATTTTCCACTTCGTCTTTTTTGATAATGCCAAATAGATCGTCTACGTATTTGGTCATCAAACGTGGTTTCCTGTTCATTTTGTCCATACTTTTATTTAAAAGCTCCTCCATTATTATGTCAGCAATTATCGGCGAAGCCGGTGAGTCCATGGGCATTCCTTTTTCTGCTCGTAAATGCTGTCCCTATACTTAAAATAACGCGTGTCCTTTATACAAAAAGTCAGTATTTCCATAAAAAGATCTTTTGGGATCTCAGTGTACTGTGATATTGTTTCCCATTTGTTTTCGACCGTCTTGATTGCCAAATTCACCGGTATGCTGGGAATAAGGGATACCACATCAAATGATATAAGTATTTCGTCGTCCTCAATATGCGTATGATTAACTGTATCTTTAAATTCTCTAGCGTCCTTTACATTGTATGCTGAGTTTTTCGTCAAATTCTTGAGAATGTCAATAATGAATTTGCTCAATTCATACACTAGACGTTACACTCTGGAAATGCTGCATATAATCGACGTTCCTGAGGAAAAGAGACTAAACTATAAACGGGACACTGAGCAAGTGGCTCACATATACCGACACACGGTCAAAAAACACAAAAATATTAAAAATTTAGCAGTTCGTACTGACACATAAAAGAAGTCGGATCTCAGTTTTATTTTTTATTTTCTTTGTTTTACAATGTAAATATAAATGTGTTTTAATATTTGTTAGTGTTTACATACAGAATGTTTGTTATTTCTTGTTTAAGTGAAAATATCCCCTGAAGATGGTGAACGATGTTCACCGAAATATTGGGAATCAATAAATAAATAAAAATAAATCTAACTACATCCAGATTTTTATTTACGAACTCAAGCCGAATTAACAAATTACAAAATTTACATATAAAAAGGTCAACTATAACACTTTTAACATTTATATAATTTTTAAAATTTTTTTGATATTTATAATTATTATTATTTTCATAATTTTTAATTTTTATTATTTTTATAATTTTTCTTCTATAACATTTATAATTTTTATAATTTTAAAAATTTCCAGTTTTATAATATTTTTTTAATAATTTATATAATGGTTTTATTGTTGTTATTTTATATAGTTTATACATTTTTTAATTTTTATGATTTTAATATTTTTTATTGATTTTTACAATTTTTCAAATGTTTATAATTTTTACAAATTTCATAATTTTTATAATATTATTAATAATTATTATTTTCATAATTTTTATTATCTTTGTAATTGTTTTTTTAATTTATTAAATTTTTAAAATTTTTTAATATTTTTTATAATTTTTATTATTGTTATAAATTTAAAATTTGTCTATATTTTTATAATTTTTATTACTTCTATAATTTTTATAATTTGTATACTTTTTAAAGTTCTTATAATTTTTATTACTTCTATTACTTCTATAATATTTATGATTTTTAAAATCTAAAATTTCCAAAAGTTTTATAACATTCTTTTATATTCTAAATTATAATTTTTCAAATGAAACCCTGTTTCGTCCAATCCAAGTAGTTATAAGCAACTGCACTCTTTTTCCTCGAGTGTTCTCTCGTGCATTGAAATCAAATCTAACATTTATGCATTTTTCGTGAAGCCTTCCAAGAACATGATGTCGTACTTGCACTCGACTTACATAAATCACTTACGAGTGTGCTGACTATGCCAAATATATATATAATGACATTTTTGAACGAAAGTTATTGGCGTATAGCCAATGAAATGGAAATAATGACGACTTGTAATCCTACAAGTGTTCAGCGTATTTTAAACAACGTTCAAACGTGACAATTTTGTCATATACAAATCATATCTGTTGCAACTGATATATATTGAAAAATACATACAAGCCGTAGCAGCCAATAACTGCAATAAAAATTACTTTTTGGACTATTTACTTGTCAGAATTCTGAAAGCCCTAACAATGCCAACAAATTGCAATATTCTATATTTTCCACAGAAATCAACAGCCGCTTGATATAGGCTATATCGATTTGTATCCCTTGCAATGGGAGAAATTCCATATAAGTATATAATTATAATTAGTATTCGCAGAAGCAAATTAGTATTGGCCTTCAATGGAAACAGCATATAAAAGTCCATGATGTTAACATAATATTAAATCGGTCATAAATTGAAATGTGTATTATATGAATTTTTTCCACATCATTAATATTTGGTATAAGTTACGTTGCGTTACTCCAAAACTCCTTATCGACTGTTGGGCATTGGAGTGTGATGCAAAGAGATCAAAATGTATTTTTATAAAAATATGTTTCTGTTTCACCATAAGAAACTAAATTTCAAATGACCTCTAAGCTCGCGAGCCAGTAGCCTAAATAAAGAGTCTCGAACTAGCTCTTTTTTAGCATTTGGTTCTCGAGCCAGCTCTTTGTTTGGGCTCTTGGCTAGCGAGCTAAGAGCCAATTTTTTAATCATTTCTATAAATAAAATCCAAATGCTAGAAAATACAAAAAAGTACTTTAATTGTACGTTTTGGTACCAAAGAGTACTTTTAATGCACTTTTCGGTATTTTTAATGTACTTTTCGGTACAGTTTTTTTTTTTGTACTAAAAAGCACTTTTCTGTTGCACAAAGTACTTTTTATGTACCAAAGTACTTTTTTATACCAAAAAGAACTTTTATTGACCCAAAAGCACTTTTCTGTTAAACAAAGTATTTTTTTTATACCAAAGTACTTTTTTGTATCAAAAAGTACTTTTGTTGTTCTCTTTTTATGTACCAAAGTACTTTTTTATACCAAAAAGAACTTTTATTGACCCAAAAGCACTTTTCTGTTAAACAAAGTATTTTTTTTATACCAAAGTACTTTTTTGTATCAAAAAGTACTTTTATTGTACTCTGGTGGAAAAAAAAAACTTTGTGCAACAAAAAAGTACTTTGGTAAATAAAGAGTACTTTTAGCAGAAAAGTACATTAAAAGTACTTTTTGGTATAAAAAAGTACTTTGGTACATAAAAAGTACTTTGTGCAACAGAAAAGTGCTTTTTAGTACAAAAAAAAATACTTTGTACCGAAAAGTACATTAAAAATACCGAAAAGTTCATTAAAAGTACTCTTTGGTACCAAAACGTACAATTAAAGTACTTTTTTGTATTTTCTAGCATTTGGATTTTATTTATAGAAATGATTAAAAAATTGGCTCTTAGCTCGCTAGCCAACAGCCCAAACAAAGAGCTGGCTCGAGAACCAAATGCTAAAAAATTTCAAATGAGCTCTCAGCACGCGAACCAAGAGCTAGTTATTTAGGCTACTGGCACGCGAGCTAAGAGCTCATTTGAAATTTAGTTTCTTATGGTAAAACAAAAACATATTTTTCTAAATATACATTTTGATCTCTTTGCATCACACTCCAATGCCCAACAGTCGATACCGAGTTTTGGAGTAACGCAAAGTAACTTATACCAAATAATAATGATGTGAAAAAAATGCATATAATACACATTTCAATTTATGACCGTATTTAATATTATGTTAACATCATGGACTTTTATATGCTGTTGACATTGAAGGCTAATTTGCTTCTACGAATATAAATGTTTTCAGTTTTTAACATCACGATTTGCCATATAATTTGTTGATCAATAGATTATTACAACTTTATTAAAATTTTACTCAAAATGTAAATGTTGAAGTCTTCATGCGAATAATTTTATGCAACATTGTCGATATTTTTCCACGACTTAATTGCACAAAATAATGTTTAATAGTTTCAAATGAACTAAAAAATACAAACTAATGGAAACTGAAAAAGTTCCCATTGGATATTTGTATACAAATTTAACATTTCCGCCGAAATTCGAGATCATACGCCAGGGGTTCTAATATGGTAACGGAAGTTTACAAAAAAATTTCGCGGAATTGTTAACGTTTTGATGAAACGATACTTATATGGAATTTCTCCCATTGCAAGGGATACAAATCGATATAGCCTATATCAAGCGGCTATTGATTTCTGTGGAAAATATAGAATATTGCAATTAGTTGGCATTGTTAGGGCTTTCCGAATTCTGACAAGTAAATAGTCCAAAAAGTAATTTCTATTGCAGTTACTTGCTGCTGCGGCTTGTAGGTATTTTTCAATATAAATCAGTTGCATGTTTTGTATATGACAAAATGTTAGCCTTTGAACATTGTTTAAAATACGCTGTACACTTGTAGGATTACAAGTCGTCATTATTTCCATCTCATTGGCTACCCACCAATAACTTTAGTTCAAAATTGTCATTCACATTATATTTGGCATAGTCAGTACACTCGTAAGTGATTTATATAAGTCGAGTTCAAGTACGACATCATGTTCTTGGAAGTCTTCACGAAATATTCATAAATGTTAGATTTGATTTCAATGCACGAGAGAACACTCGAGGAAAAAAAGTGCAGTTGCTTATAACTACTTGGATTGGACGAAATAGGTTTTCATTTGAAAAATTATAATTTAGAATATAAAAGAATATTATAAAACTTTTGGAAATTTTAAAAATTATAGAAATCATAAATAGTATATAAGTAATAGAAGATATAAAAATTTTAAAAACTAAAGTATACAAATTATAAAAATTATAGAATTAATACAAAATATAAAAACTAAATTATAAAAATATAGACAAATTATAAAATTTATCAAAATAATAAATATTATAAAAAATATTTTAAAAATTATAAAAATTTTATGAATCAAAAAAATTACAAAGATAATAAAAATTAAAAAAATTATGAAAATAATAATAATTATAAATATTAAAAAAATTATAAAAATTATGAAATTTGTAAAAATTATGAAGATTGTAAAAATTTCAAAAATTATAATATAAAAATTGTAAAAATTAATAAAAACTATAAAAAACATAAAAGTTAAAAAATTTATAAAATATATAAAAATAACAACAATAAAACCATTAAAAAAATATTATAAAACTGGAAATTTTAAAAATTATAAAAATCATAAATGTTATAGAAGTAAAAAAATTATAAAAACATAAATAAATTACAAAATTTTTAAAAATAATAAAAAATATAAAAATCTTAGATATTATAAAAAATTATAAAAATTTTATAAATTGCAAATATTATAAAGATAATAAAAATTTACGAAAGCTATAATAATTATAAATATTAAAAAATTATAACAAAAACTTAAAAATTATAAAATTTACAAAATTATAAAACTATTAAAAATTATAAATATTAAAATAAAATTATAAGAATTATAAAAATTAATAAAGCTATGAAAAATATAAGAACTAAAAAAAATATTTTTTGTATAAAATAATAAAAACTATTATAATTATAATAATTAAAAAAATTATAAACTATATAAAAATAACAACAATAAAACCATTAAATAAATTATTAAAAAAATTTTAAAATTAAAAAAATTATATCGAAGCGTAAGTCGTACCTGGTAAATAAAGAGTGGGGACCAGAAAAGAAAAATTATTACCTTCCTGACGGGACATGGACCAATTGAGAGACGTGTAAACAGAATGGTATTCTTAAGTGGTATAGAGGAACTGGCAATTTTGGATATCAGAAGGATTAATAACTTTTGTTAAATCATCAGCTATATGGACTGGATCGAAACTCCGGATTTCCAATCGACAACTGGCAACGGAATCAGGCAGCACACGCGCTGATAGCATAGGTCGGCGATGGCGCAAATGCCCAACGGGTGTCACAATGGGTCCATATGGACCTAAGTAGTGATGGGGCATGGGTAAATACCCAAATTGTAAATTGGGTATTTAAATGTAAATACCCAGGTATTTACCCAAGCAACTGGGTATTTACCCAAAATATGGGTATAAATCAGAATAAAGAAAAATTAAAATAAATTAAGAGAATTTAATTTTTTATTATTTTTTTTTTTGCCACAAAGTACTTTTTTATGCCAAAAAGTACTTTTATTGACCCAAAAGCACTTTTCTGTTGCACAAACTACTTTTTTGTACCAGGGTACTTTTTGTACCAAAAAGTACTTTTAATGCACTTTTCGACTAACAATAATTTTTATGTACCAAAGTACTTTTTTGTTGCACAAAGTATTTTTTCCACCAGAGTACAATAAAAGTACTTTTTGATACAAAAAAGTACTTTGGTTCAAAAAAAGTACTTTGTGCAACAGAAAAGCGCTTTTGGGCCAATAAAAGTACTTTTTGGTACAAAAAAGTGCTTTGGTGAAAAAATAGTACTTTGTACCGAAAAGTACTTTAGTACAAAAAAAATATCTTGTACCGAAAAGTACATTAAAAATTCCTTCTGGTACAAAAAAGTACTCTCGCACAAAAAAGTACTTTTTACTACAGAAAAGTGCTTTTGAAAAATACTTTTTGGTACAAAAAAGTACTTTAGTACAAAAACAATACATTATACCAAAAATTACATCTAATGTACTTTTTTGTACCAAAAAGTACTCTGGTACAGAAAAAAGTACTTTGTGCAATAGAAAAATGCTCTTGGCTAGCGAGCCAGCTCTTAATTGGGGCATTTGGCTCATGAGCCGAGAGCTCATTTGATATTTTGTTGCTCTTGGCTCGCGAACTAAGAGCCAATTTTTAGAAAAAGAGCAGCTCGCGAGCCAATACATACCCGGGGTATTAGCCTTTAACAAAATATTTTGCGAAGTATTTTTCTTTCGAAGACTTCCAAAAAAGATTGATCCGCTTGTTCCATTATCCAGGAGTCAGCGCTGTAAAGCACGACCCGGTATGATCAGTGTCTGATAGAGTTGGATAATATTACTTGCTTTCTGCAAAGTAGCAGTGGTTTGCAATCAATACTCGTCTCTGATTACCAGGCTGACATTTTTATTTTTGTTAACGGCGGAGTTATAGTCCTCAATGTTCACGCAGCGAACATTGAAACAAATAACTTGGTTTTGGTCTCATTTGTCACCAGACCCTTTTCCGCCGGCTGCTTTCCAATGCTCAAAGAGGCCGCAGTAACATCCCGCAGTTCACGGCTAACAATATCTATGTCATCGGCAAACGCCAGCAACATTTGGCTTTTGTAAAAGATGGTACCAGTCCTGTTTTCAGCAGCCTTCAGCATGATAATCTCCATTACGATGTTAAAGAGATCGCATGACAGACTATCGCCTTGTCTAAAGCCTCGATTGGTAGAAAATGGCTTAGTCAGTTTTTTTCCAGATTTCCATCTCTACCCCTACCGGTGGGGATCACAGTTCTAAAACCTTTGACTTTAACCTTTTGGTAGAACATTCGGGCTTCACTCTATCCCTGTAATTTTCGATATCCTGATTCCTTGCAGTTTCTTGTATGCAGCTTCCTTTTCCTCAGACATTGCGCGACATTCGTCATCGTACAAGGGATTGTCTGGGCGTAGTTTTTCATGAATGACAATGAGAAACTTTTCGAGAATTATTGCCATCGACATGCAATTTTTACTGCTTCGACTCTTTTTTTCGTTTAAATACCCTCAATAATGCTTTAGGACCGGACGTGGCATAGTGGTTAGAACACGCGACTACCATGCGGGAGATCACAGGTTCAACGCCTGGCTCCAGTCATCTTAAAAAAAGAAAAAAATTCTTTCATTATCGGCTACCCTCGAATGTTGTTGACAGCAACTACGCAGTATAAGTGTCGAGTCAATCGGCATGTCTAGTAAGAGCTTCTCAAACAGTGACGTTCGCATTCGTCGATAAACAAGTAGGTGCCGCTAGTTGTGAATCTAAAACCAGTACAGAAATTTCAGTCAGATAAACTGACTGATAAATACCATCACTCACTATAAGATATTGTTGAAGTCTTGAGTTATTGAAATGAATAGATTTTTAATTAAAATTAAATTACTTATGTATATTTTTTTCCCTGCTTGTGGTGCAAAATCGTCCAAAACTTTACTTATTTGTGTAGGGGGTATAGGTGCCGGTTTGGAATTTATGTGAGAAATATTAATTTTTCAAAAAAAAAATAATTTTGATAGGGGGTACCAAATTTTCATACGTACAACTTACGATTAATTAGACTTAATTCAGTGCACTTACAAAAAAAGATATGTATGTAAGACTATAGGGGTGAGTTCGGTCCATTGTGTGGAAGGTACCTGAAGGGGTGCGTCAAATAGTTAGCTTTTCTGAGGTTTAGCCTCCTATCACAATATAAATTAACCGACTAATTTTCATTACCCCTCAAATGTCCGTTTGGAAGTTATGGGTGAATTATTCATTTTCCAAAAATAGGTAATTTTGTATGGGAGGTACCAGAAGGGGTGACCCGATATAGTCCATATTCACTCCTGATTCATATTTTCATAAGCGTACAAATTACTCATAATTTGACTGAATTCAGTGTACTTAGAAAAAAGATATGTTTGTAATACTATGGGGGTGAGTTCGGTCATTTGTATGGGAGGTACCAGAAGGGGTGCGTCAAATAGTTAGGTTTTCTAGGGTTTTGCCTCCTATAATAACATAAATTAATCGACCAATTTTCATTACCCCCCAAGAGTCCGTTTGGAAGTTATAGGAGAAATATTAATTTTCGAAAAATAGGTAATTTTGTATGGGAGGTACCAGAAGGCGTGAACTGATATAGTCCATATTCATACCTGAGTCTAATTTTCTTAAGCAAACATCATATGCAAAATTTGAGTGATCTCAGTTTACTTACAAAAAAGATATGTATGTAAAACTATAAGGGTCAATTCGGTCATTAGTATGGGAGGTACCAGAAGGGGTGTGTCAAATAGTTAGGCTCTCTGAGGTTTCGCTTCCTATCACAACATTAATTTATCGACCAATGTTCATAACCCCCCAAGTGACTGTTTTGAAGTTATTGGAGAAATATATAATTTCCAAAAATAGGTCATTTTGTATGGGAGGTACCAGAAGGCGTGAACCGATATAGTCCATATTCATACCTGAGTCTAATATTTATAAGCAAACATCATACGCAAAATTTGAGTGATCTCAGTTTACTTGCAAAAAAGATATGTATGTAAAACTATAAGGGTCAATTCGGCCATTTGTATGGGAGGTACCAGAATGGGTGGGGCAAAGATTTCGGTTTTCTTAGGGTTTGTCTACTTTTGCAAGATGAATAAACTGACCAAATTCAAACATCCTCCGGTTGTCCGTTTGGAAGTTATGGAAGAAATATTAATTTTCCAAAAATAGGTAATTTTGTATGGGAGGTATCAGAAGGGGAGGGGCTATTCAGCCCATTTACAATCCCATAAGTTCGTTTTGAAAAATATTGATACTGGTAAATTTTCATACCGATCCGTTAAGGTTTACTCGAGTTATCCTGCTGACCAGCCATCCAGCCAGCCAGCCAGCCAGCCAGCCAGCCAGCCAGCCAGACAGACGGACATAGCTCATTCTTCTTAAAAAGTTCTGAAACGAATTTGGTCTTAAGATACTTGGGGTCTAACTCGTCTCCTTTAATGCGTTACACTTTTTTTCGTATCAAATGATATATACCCTCATCCCTAAGGGTGATGGTATAAATAGAAAGCGTGTTAATTCACAACAACGCGAGAAGCTATCCCATACCTCATTAAGTTTAAGTAATGCTCTATCTTCAAGTTAAGTAAGGAAAATATTGCGCATTTCATCCTTCCTGCTTACGTCTACTATAAAGGATTCAAATTTTTAGCAATACTTTTAATTAGGATGCCAAAAAAGCACCCAATTCAAATTTGTTTTTAGCCTTAATACACCTTTACTGAACCTTAAAGTGTTTTCTCCGCCCCATGACTCATACACTCAACTGTAGTATGAAATTTATGAATAGAGCACTGTGTTGTGTCTAAGGACATCCGCTTGAATAGGTGTGAGCATACACACTAAATTCGCATGAAAATTAATCTTCCATACAATCAAAGTGTGTAGACGATACTGGCATTCATGGGTAAGTAATGACAAAAACCACAAAATTGTATGGTCAACTAATTGGACCGGTAGCTAATGCCAGCAATGTAAATGGGACTGCTGCTGTATAGGCCACTGAACAACCGAGCACCGAAACACCAAAACCATTGCCACTGTCATTTCATACAAAGTCCACAAATTTATGGAGATTCATAAAGTAACTCCCTGACCATATGGAAATTCTAAGTAAATCCAACTAATAACCACTAAACCATACAGCAAACACACAGCGCATATAATTACATGACCCACCACATATAAAGCAGTGGAAGTGGCAACGGGGAGCGAGATAGAAGAATATCATTTGGTGACAATAAATTCATTAACGAAACACCGAGTTGCTTAGATTAAGCTACCCGGCACTGGTCCAGCTATGGCCTCAACTATGTGCAAAAGCTCTGTGAAACTACATGATAATTAATGGTAGTAATTAAAAAGCCATATAAAACTCTAACACATATACACCCCCACTACCGGAAAACAGACACAAGGCCAGACATGGCCAGATGTAAAGCCACTTACTGCTAAAGCAACAAGGATGCTAACTAGAACACAACAAGATAACTGGCATACATAGCTATTACATGAGAGCAGTCTTCCTTTGCTGGCCCACAAATGTTTGCCGGAGTTATTATGTTGTGGTTTTAGGTTATGCGAGGAATACGAGGGTAAAACGGCGTTAGTGCGGAGTAGACGAGGTGCTGAGTTGTAAGTGCAACATTGCATGAAGCCGCACCTAATGGATGAGGCCCCTCTTCTACACGTCGAAAATGCCACTTTCCACCACACAGCTCTTAGTGTAGCGCATTTACTACTTTATCTGCCCGTGTGCCTAAGTCTAATATCTGTTATGTGTTTTAGCATAAAGATCCTCATTTTCATCTTTGATATGCTCAGGTTTTTGTCTTCACATTAACCGGACGTAAAGCAGCAGAAGAAGAGTATGACGTTACCATACATCTATTTGTCTAAAAGCATATTCAAGTTTTAATAAGCAACTTGAACATATCAGACATGTGAGAACATAAGCTTCAACATTGTTGGGGTAGAAAGTGCTGCAGGCAAAGTGGAAAATGGTACAGTAGTCTAAGATACCAAAAATTTGGAAGAATATGTTAGAATTTTTGTTTACTTATAAAGAATATTAAATATTCACACTACGACAAATCCTGGTGAAGACCCAAAAAATTCAGATCGACGCCTACCATCTGTTCATCGATTACAAAGCTGCATTCGACAGTCCGATACGACAGAAATTGTTGGATGCTATGGCAGGGTTTGGTATCCCCGCGAAGCTAATTCGACTTTGCGGGATGACACTAACTGACACGAAGTCTTCAGTGAAAATTGGCAAAAATCTGTCAGATCCATTTTCTACCAAGTGAGGCTTTTGACAAGGCTATAGTCTGTCCTGCGATCTCTTTAACATCGTGATGGAGATGATCAATCTCTAAAGTGGGCGGAAAGGTACATTTGTATGGAAGGTACCAGAAGGGGCGTGTCTAGACTTCCGGATTTGTTCTCCAAAACTTTATCCAGTTAAAGGTTTACTAAGTACAGAATTTGGGTACGATCCAAAATTATATTATTACTCGCTTTCTAAAGTGGGCGAAATGATGTGTTTGTATGGGAGGTACCAGAAGGGGCGGGGCCATGTAGCCCAGTTGCAATACCATAAGTAGTTTTGGAGAAATTTTAACTCGTGCAAAATATCAAAAGATTTGGTTGCGTCCTTCGAAAGTTATCGTGCGCAACAGCCGGACAGCCAGACAGACAGACGGACTTAAAATGTCATGAATCGAATTTGGTTCAAAGAAACCTAGGTTCTAAAGTGACTTCTTCTATATGTTACACTGTTGGGTCTTATCAAACGATATATACCCTCATCCCTAAGGGTGATGGTATAAAGATTGGGATATTTATAAAACTTGATTGATCCATATAAGGATCAAGTTAGAAAGGCTAAGCGGAAGCCATGGTGAAACTTCTGTGAATCCATAAAGGGCAACAGCCAGACTGCACATTTCACATACGTTTACGGATTTTTAATGAAAGATGATGGAACGTGGACCTGTTCGTTCGAAGAACCTGTCGGGATTCTCCTTTACACCCACTTTCCCAACTATTACTTTAACGATTTTCATAGACCAGAATTGTCTGGTGGAAGTTCGCTTAACTTAAATACAGTTTGTTCGATAGTGAGTAGGAATAATCTGACATGGTTCATCAAAAGCTTTAAGTCCGATAAATCAGACGGACCTGACGAAATAATTCCAGCGCAAATACAAAAGGCGTTTCACCTATCTTTTAGTCGGTCAGAAGTAAATTTCACAGGCTGCCTTATGTTGACAGTCATTCCCAATATTAGATAAGAATTTCAGTCAGTTAATTATATGGGAGGTACCAGAAGAAGTCAGCAGATATAGTGCATATTCATTCCTGAGTTTTAGGCCTCGTCTGGTATAGAATGGATCCGTAAGGTCCTTGCCAATCTTCACTGAAGACTTCGTGTCAGTCAGCGTCATTCCGCAGAGACGTATCAGCTTCGCTGGAATACCAAACTCAGCCATGGCTTCAAGTAATTTCTGCCGTATCGGGCTGTCGAAGGCAGCTTTATAGTCGACAAAAAGATGGTACGTGTCGATCTGTTTCTCTTGGGTCTTTTCCAGGATTTGCCGAAGTGTGAAAATCTGGTCAGTTGTTCATTTTCCAGGTCTAAAGCCACACTGATAAGGCCCGATCAGGTTGGATAGCACTGGCTTTAGTCTTTCACACAGCACATTCGACAGGACCTTATCTGCGATGGGTAAAAGGCTGATCCCGCGGTAGTTGGAGCACACACTTGGATCACCTTTTGTCAGCACAGAACATAATACGCTTACATTTCAATCGTCGGGCACGTACTCTTTAAGCCAAACCGTGCGTAGGAGCTGGTGCATGCTCGTTATCAGCTCCTCGCCACCGGACTTGAAGAGCTCTGCGGGCAGACCGTCGGCACCGGATGCTTTTGTTGTTTTTCAGCCGCGATATTGCTTTTCTTACCTCGGCTTGACTTGGTGGTGGGCAATCTAAGCCGTCGTCGACAATTGGCGTGATAACTTCACGTGCGCTGCCTTCTGGAACCAGCAGTTGTTGGAAGTGTTCTCTCCATATGTGCAGCACACTCTGCGTTTCCGTGACCAGATTTTCATCATTGTCCTTACAGGTGGGGAGGCTATTACCGTATCCATTTGCTCTTACTTTCTGGTAAAATTTTCGGGCCTCACCTCTATCCCTGTATCGCTCTATATCCTCGTTCTCCCGTTCCTTCATCTGACGTTTTTTTTCGCCTAAATAGCTGTCTCGCCTGTTTTGCTTTCTCCTTATGCCGTTCCCTAATAGCACGGGTTACAATTGGCTGTAGCGTTGCCCTATAAGCAGCATCCTGTTCCTCAGACGCTATGCGACATTCTTCATCGTACCAGGATTCGTTTGAGCGCCGCTTTTCATATCCAAGCACGGTTGTTGCGGCGGTTGCCATGGAATGCAGAAGTAGAGGCGTTGTATCGTAAAAGTTGGGAGAGCTAGTTGGTAGGCAGTAGGCAGTAGCTATCTCTGGAGTTTGCAGCTTCGCGATATCCAGCTTTCTTTGAGTTTGGTTACGTGCGTTTTTCACTCTGCTCAATCTTGTGCGCACCTTGGCTGCAATCAGGCAATGATCCGAGCCAATATTAGCACCAAGGATCACACGCACGTCCATGACACTAGATGCATGCCTGCCATCAATTACCACATGATCAATTTGATTTTTGGTGTTTTGATCGGGGGATAGCCAAGTTGCCTTGTGGATATCTTTGTGCTGGAATCTGGTTCCACTTACTACCATGTTCCTTCCCGCTGCGAAGCTAACCAGCCTAAACCCGTTGTCTGAAGTGTCGGTATGCAGGCTGAATTTACCGATCGATGGACCAAGGATGTCCTTGCCCTTCCTATTTTTGCATTAAAGTCTCCCAGAAAAATTTTAATGTCGTGGCCAGGGCACCGGTCGTATGTTTCCTCTAGGCGCTCGTAAAATGCATATTTAATCTCATCGTCTTTATCTTTCGTCGGGCGTGTACACAAATCAGCGTGATATAAAAATATTTCGCCCGGATGCGAATGGTGGCTATTCGGTCACTTACAGGGTTAAACCGCGAGACCAGGTGTCGAAGTCTCTTGCCGACTATGAAACCACATCCGAATTCGTGTCTTTTTGCATGGCAGCTGTAAAAGATGTCACAATTCTTTTGTCGTGTGCATCCCTGTCCCGTCCATCTCATTTCCTGTATGGCGGTGAT